>CM033685.1:52008196-52015696 GCA_019514585.1 Dendrobium officinale | reverse complement strand
AAAAAAAAAAAAAAAAAAAAAAAAAAAAAAAAAAAAAAAAAAAAAAAAAAAAAAAAAAAAAAAAAAAAAAAAAAAAAAAAAAAAAAAAAAAAAAAAAAAAAAAAAAAAAAAAAAAAAAAAAAAAAAAAAAAAAAAAAAAAAAAAAAAAAAAAAAAAAAAAAAAAAAAAAAAAAAAAAAAAAAAAAAAAAAAAAAAAAAAAAAAAAAAAAAAAAAAAAAAAAAAAAAAAAAAAAAAAAAAAAAAAAAAAAAAAAAAAAAAAAAAAAAAAAAAAAAAAAAAAAAAAAAAAAAAAAAAAAAAAAAAAAAAAAAAAAAAAAAAAAAAAAAAAAAAAAAAAAAAAAAAAAAAAAAAAAAAAAAAAAAAAAAAAAAAAAAAAAAAAAAAAAAAAAAAAAAAAAAAAAAAAAAAAAAAAAAAAAAAAAAAAAAAAAAAAAAAAAAAAAAAAAAAAAAAAAAAAAAAAAAAAAAAAAAAAAAAAAAAAAAAAAAAAAAAAAAAAAAAAAAAAAAAAAAAAAAAAAAAAAAAAAAAAAAAAAAAAAAAAAAAAAAAAAAAAAAAAAAAAAAAAAAAAAAAAAAAAAAAAAAAAAAAAAAAAAAAAAAAAAAAAAAAAAAAAAAAAAAAAAAAAAAAAAAAAAAAAAAAAAAAAAAAAAAAAAAAAAAAAAAAAAAAAAAAAAAAAAAAAAAAAAAAAAAAAAAAAAAAAAAAAAAAAAAAAAAAAAAAAAAAAAAAAAAAAAAAAAAAAAAAAAAAAAAAAAAAAAAAAAAAAAAAAAAAAAAAAAAAAAAAAAAAAAAAAAAAAAAAAAAAAAAAAAAAAAAAAAAAAAAAAAAAAAAAAAAAAAAAAAAAAAAAAAAAAAAAAAAAAAAAAAAAAAAAAAAAAAAAAAAAAAAAAAAAAAAAAAAAAAAAAAAAAAAAAAAAAAAAAAAAAAAAAAAAAAAAAAAAAAAAAAAAAAAAAAAAAAAAAAAAAAAAAAAAAAAAAAAAAAAAAAAAAAAAAAAAAAAAAAAAAAAAAAAAAAAAAAAAAAAAAAAAAAAAAAAAAAAAAAAAAAAAAAAAAAAAAAAAAAAAAAAAAAAAAAAAAAAAAAAAAAAAAAAAAAAAAAAAAAAAAAAAAAAAAAAAAAAAAAAAAAAAAAAAAAAAAAAAAAAAAAAAAAAAAAAAAAAAAAAAAAAAAAAAAAAAAAAAAAAAAAAAAAAAAAAAAAAAAAAAAAAAAAAAAAAAAAAAAAAAAAAAAAAAAAAAAAAAAAAAAAAAAAAAAAAAAAAAAAAAAAAAAAAAAAAAAAAAAAAAAAAAAAAAAAAAAAAAAAAAAAAAAAAAAAAAAAAAAAAAAAAAAAAAAAAAAAAAAAAAAAAAAAAAAAAAAAAAAAAAAAAAAAAAAAAAAAAAAAAAAAAAAAAAAAAAAAAAAAAAAAAAAAAAAAAAAAAAAAAAAAAAAAAAAAAAAAAAAAAAAAAAAAAAAAAAAAAAAAAAAAAAAAAAAAAAAAAAAAAAAAAAAAAAAAAAAAAAAAAAAAAAAAAAAAAAAAAAAAAAAAAAAAAAAAAAAAAAAAAAAAAAAAAAAAAAAAAAAAAAAAAAAAAAAAAAAAAAAAAAAAAAAAAAAAAAAAAAAAAAAAAAAAAAAAAAAAAAAAAAAAAAAAAAAAAAAAAAAAAAAAAAAAAAAAAAAAAAAAAAAAAAAAAAAAAAAAAAAAAAAAAAAAAAAAAAAAAAAAAAAAAAAAAAAAAAAAAAAAAAAAAAAAAAAAAAAAAAAAAAAAAAAAAAAAAAAAAAAAAAAAAAAAAAAAAAAAAAAAAAAAAAAAAAAAAAAAAAAAAAAAAAAAAAAAAAAAAAAAAAAAAAAAAAAAAAAAAAAAAAAAAAAAAAAAAAAAAAAAAAAAAAAAAAAAAAAAAAAAAAAAAAAAAAAAAAAAAAAAAAAAAAAAAAAAAAAAAAAAAAAAAAAAAAAAAAAAAAAAAAAAAAAAAAAAAAAAAAAAAAAAAAAAAAAAAAAAAAAAAAAAAAAAAAAAAAAAAAAAAAAAAAAAAAAAAAAAAAAAAAAAAAAAAAAAAAAAAAAAAAAAAAAAAAAAAAAAAAAAAAAAAAAAAAAAAAAAAAAAAAAAAAAAAAAAAAAAAAAAAAAAAAAAAAAAAAAAAAAAAAAAAAAAAAAAAAAAAAAAAAAAAAAAAAAAAAAAAAAAAAAAAAAAAAAAAAAAAAAAAAAAAAAAAAAAAAAAAAAAAAAAAAAAAAAAAAAAAAAAAAAAAAAAAAAAAAAAAAAAAAAAAAAAAAAAAAAAAAAAAAAAAAAAAAAAAAAAAAAAAAAAAAAAAAAAAAAAAAAAAAAAAAAAAAAAAAAAAAAAAAAAAAAAAAAAAAAAAAAAAAAAAAAAAAAAAAAAAAAAAAAAAAAAAAAAAAAAAAAAAAAAAAAAAAAAAAAAAAAAAAAAAAAAAAAAAAAAAAAAAAAAAAAAAAAAAAAAAAAAAAAAAAAAAAAAAAAAAAAAAAAAAAAAAAAAAAAAAAAAAAAAAAAAAAAAAAAAAAAAAAAAAAAAAAAAAAAAAAAAAAAAAAAAAAAAAAAAAAAAAAAAAAAAAAAAAAAAAAAAAAAAAAAAAAAAAAAAAAAAAAAAAAAAAAAAAAAAAAAAAAAAAAAAAAAAAAAAAAAAAAAAAAAAAAAAAAAAAAAAAAAAAAAAAAAAAAAAAAAAAAAAAAAAAAAAAAAAAAAAAAAAAAAAAAAAAAAAAAAAAAAAAAAAAAAAAAAAAAAAAAAAAAAAAAAAAAAAAAAAAAAAAAAAAAAAAAAAAAAAAAAAAAAAAAAAAAAAAAAAAAAAAAAAAAAAAAAAAAAAAAAAAAAAAAAAAAAAAAAAAAAAAAAAAAAAAAAAAAAAAAAAAAAAAAAAAAAAAAAAAAAAAAAAAAAAAAAAAAAAAAAAAAAAAAAAAAAAAAAAAAAAAAAAAAAAAAAAAAAAAAAAAAAAAAAAAAAAAAAAAAAAAAAAAAAAAAAAAAAAAAAAAAAAAAAAAAAAAAAAAAAAAAAAAAAAAAAAAAAAAAAAAAAAAAAAAAAAAAAAAAAAAAAAAAAAAAAAAAAAAAAAAAAAAAAAAAAAAAAAAAAAAAAAAAAAAAAAAAAAAAAAAAAAAAAAAAAAAAAAAAAAAAAAAAAAAAAAAAAAAAAAAAAAAAAAAAAAAAAAAAAAAAAAAAAAAAAAAAAAAAAAAAAAAAAAAAAAAAAAAAAAAAAAAAAAAAAAAAAAAAAAAAAAAAAAAAAAAAAAAAAAAAAAAAAAAAAAAAAAAAAAAAAAAAAAAAAAAAAAAAAAAAAAAAAAAAAAAAAAAAAAAAAAAAAAAAAAAAAAAAAAAAAAAAAAAAAAAAAAAAAAAAAAAAAAAAAAAAAAAAAAAAAAAAAAAAAAAAAAAAAAAAAAAAAAAAAAAAAAAAAAAAAAAAAAAAAAAAAAAAAAAAAAAAAAAAAAAAAAAAAAAAAAAAAAAAAAAAAAAAAAAAAAAAAAAAAAAAAAAAAAAAAAAAAAAAAAAAAAAAAAAAAAAAAAAAAAAAAAAAAAAAAAAAAAAAAAAAAAAAAATAAAAAAAAAAAAAAAAAAAAAAAAAAAAAAAAAAAAAAAAAAAAAAAAAAAAAAAAAAAAAAAAAAAAAAAAAAAAAAAAAAAAAAAAAAAAAAAAAAAAAAAAAAAAAAAAAAAAAAAAAAAAAAAAAAAAAAAAAAAAAAAAAAAAAAAAAAAAAAAAAAAAAAAAAAAAAAAAAAAAAAAAAAAAAAAAAAAAAAAAAAAAAAAAAAAAAAAAAAAAAAAAAAAAAAAAAAAAAAAAAAAAAAAAAAAAAAAAAAAAAAAAAAAAAAAAAAAAAAAAAAAAAAAAAAAAAAAAAAAAAAAAAAAAAAAAAAAAAAAAAAAAAAAAAAAAAAAAAAAAAAAAAAAAAAAAAAAAAAAAAAAAAAAAAAAAAAAAAAAAAAAAAAAAAAAAAAAAAAAAAAAAAAAAAAAAAAAAAAAAAAAAAAAAAAAAAAAAAAAAAAAAAAAAAAAAAAAAAAAACAAAAAAAAAAAAAAAAAAAAAAAAAAAAAAAAAAAAAAAAAAAAAAAAAAAAAAAAAAAAAAAAAAAAAAAAAAAAAAAAAAAAAAAAAAAAAAAAAAAAAAAAAAAAAAAAAAAAAAAAAAAAAAAAAAAAAAAAAAAAAAAAAAAAAAAAAAAAAAAAAAAAAAAAAAAAAAAAAAAAAAAAAAAAAAAAAAAAAAAAAAAAAAAAAAAAAAAAAAAAAAAAAAAAAAAAAAAAAAAAAAAAAAAAAAAAAAAAAAAAAAAAAAAAAAAAAAAAAAAAAAAAAAAAAAAAAAAAAAAAAAAAAAAAAAAAAAAAAAAAAAAAAAAAAAAAAAAAAAAAAAAAAAAAAAAAAAAAAAAAAAAAAAAAAAAAAAAAAAAAAAAAAAAAAAAAAAAAAAAAAAAAAAAAAAAAAAAAAAAAAAAAAAAAAAAAAAAAAAAAAAAAAAAAAAAAAAAAAAAAAAAAAAAAAAAAAAAAAAAAAAAAAAAAAAAAAAAAAAAAAAAAAAAAAAAAAAAAAAAAAAAAAAAAAAAAAAAAAAAAAAAAAAAAAAAAAAAAAAAAAAAAAAAAAAAAAAAAAAAAAAAAAAAAAAAAAAAAAAAAAAAAAAAAAAAAAAAAAAAAAAAAAAAAAAAAAAAAAAAAAAAAAAAAAAAAAAAAAAAAAAAAAAAAAAAAAAAAAAAAAAAAAAAAAAAAAAAAAAAAAAAAAAAAAAAAAAAAAAAAAAAAAAAAAAAAAAAAAAAAAAAAAAAAAAAAAAAAAAAAAAAAAAAAAAAAAAAAAAAAAAAAAAAAAAAAAAAAAAAAAAAAAAAAAAAAAAAAAAAAAAAAAAAAAAAAAAAAAAAAAAAAAAAAAAAAAAAAAAAAAAAAAAAAAAAAAAAAAAAAAAAAAAAAAAAAAAAAAAAAAAAAAAAAAAAAAAAAAAAAAAAAAAAAAAAAAAAAAAAAAAAAAAAAAAAAAAAAAAAAAAAAAAAAAAAAAAAAAAAAAAAAAAAAAAAAAAAAAAAAAAAAAAAAAAAAAAAAAAAAAAAAAAAAAAAAAAAAAAAAAAAAAAAAAAAAAAAAAAAAAAAAAAAAAAAAAAAAAAAAAAAAAAAAAAAAAAAAAAAAAAAAAAAAAAAAAAAAAAAAAAAAAAAAAAAAAAAAAAAAAAAAAAAAAAAAAAAAAAAAAAAAAAAAAAAAAAAAAAAAAAAAAAAAAAAAAAAAAAAAAAAAAAAAAAAAAAAAAAAAAAAAAAAAAAAAAAAAAAAAAAAAAAAAAAAAAAAAAAAAAAAAAAAAAAAAAAAAAAAAAAAAAAAAAAAAAAAAAAAAAAAAAAAAAAAAAAAAAAAAAAAAAAAAAAAAAAAAAAAAAAAAAAAAAAAAAAAAAAAAAAAAAAAAAAAAAAAAAAAAAAAAAAAAAAAAAAAAAAAAAAATAAAAAAAAAAAAAAAAAAAAAAAAAAAAAAAAAAAAAAAAAAAAAAAAAAAAAAAAAAAAAAAAAAAAAAAAAAAAAAAAAAAAAAAAAAAAAAAAAAAAAAAAAAAAAAAAAAAAAAAAAAAAAAAAAAAAAAAAAAAAAAAAAAAAAAAAAAAAAAAAAAAAAAAAAAAAAAAAAAAAAAAAAAAAAAAAAAAAAAAAAAAAAAAAAAAAAAAAAAAAAAAAAAAAAAAAAAAAAAAAAAAAAAAAAAAAAAAAAAAAAAAAAAAAAAAAAAAAAAAAAAAAAAAAAAAAAAAAAAAAAAAAAAAAAAAAAAAAAAAAAAAAAAAAAAAAAAAAAAAAAAAAAAAAAAAAAAAAAAAAAAAAAAAAAAAAAAAAAAAAAAAAAAAAAAAAAAAAAAAAAAAAAAAAAAAAAAAAAAAAAAAAAAAAAAAAAAAAAAAAAAAAAAAAAAAAAAAAAAAAAAAAAAAAAAAAAAAAAAAAAAAAAAAAAAAAAAAAAAAAAAAAAAAAAAAAAAAAAAAAAAAAAAAAAAAAAAAAAAAAAAAAAAAAAAAAAAAAAAAAAAAAAAAAAAAAAAAAAAAAAAAAAAAAAAAAAAAAAAAAAAAAAAAAAAAAAAAAAAAAAAAAAAAAAAAAAAAAAAAAAAAAAAAAAAAAAAAAAAAAAAAAAAAAAAAAAAAAAAAAAAAAAAAAAAAAAAAAAAAAAAAAAAAAAAAAAAAAAAAAAAAAAAAAAAAAAAAAAAAAAAAAAAAAAAAAAAAAAAAAAAAAAAAAAAAAAAAAAAAAAAAAAAAAAAAAAAAAAAAAAAAAAAAAAAAAAAAAAAAAAAAAAAAAAAAAAAAAAAAAAAAAAAAAAAAAAAAAAAAAAAAAAAAAAAAAAAAAAAAAAAAAAAAAAAAAAAAAAAAAAAAAAAAAAAAAAAAAAAAAAAAAAAAAAAAAAAAAAAAAAAAAAAAAACAAAAAAAAAAAAAAAAAAAAAAAAAAAAAAAAAAAAAAAAAAAAAAAAAAAAAAAAAAAAAAAAAAAAAAAAAAAAAAAAAAAAAAAAAAAAAAAAAAAAAAAAAAAAAAAAAAAAAAAAAAAAAAAAAAAAAAAAAAAAAAAAAAAAAAAAAAAAAAAAAAAAAAAAAAAAAAAAAAAAAAAAAAAAAAAAAAAAAAAAAAAAAAAAAAAAAAAAAAAAAAAAAAAAAAAAAAAAAAAAAAAAAAAAAAAAAAAAAAAAAAAAAAAAAAAAAAAAAAAAAAAAAAAAAAAAAAAAAAAAAAAAAAAAAAAAAAAAAAAAAAAAAAAAAAAAAAAAAAAAAAAAAAAAAAAAAAAAAAAAAAAAAAAAAAAAAAAAAAAAAAAAAAAAAAAAAAAAAAAAAAAAAAAAAAAAAAAAAAAAAAAAAAAAAAAAAAAAAAAAAAAAAAAAAAAAAAAAAAAAAAAAAAAAAAAAAAAAAAAAAAAAAAAAAAAAAAAAAAAAAAAAAAAAAAAAAAAAAAAAAAAAAAAAAAAAAAAAAAAAAAAAAAAAAAAAAAAAAAAAAAAAAAAAAAAAAAAAAAAAAAAAAAAAAAAAAAAAAAAAAAAAAAAAAAAAAAAAAAAAAAAAAAAAAAAAAAAAAAAAAAAAAAAAAAAAAAAAAAAAAAAAAAAAAAAAAAAAAAAAAAAAAAAAAAAAAAAAAAAAAAAAAAAAAAAAAAAAAAAAAAAAAAAAAAAAAAAAAAAAAAAAAAAAAAAAAAAAAAAAAAAAAAAAAAAAAAAAAAAAAAAAAAAAAAAAAAAAAAAAAAAAAAAAAAAAAAAAAAAAAAAAAAAAAAAAAAAAAAAAAAAAAAAAAAAAAAAAAAAAAAAAAAAAAAAAAAAAAAAAAAAAAAAAAAAAAAAAAAAAAAAAAAAAAAAAAAAAAAAAAAAAAAAAAAAAAAAAAAAAAAAAAAAAAAAAAAAAAAAAAAAAAAAAAAAAAAAAAAAAAAAAAAAAAAAAAAAAAAAAAAAAAAAAAAAAAAAAAAAAAAAAACAAAAAAAAAAAAAAAAAAAAAAAAAAAAAAAAAAAAAAAAAAAAAAAAAAAAAAAAAAAAAAAAAAAAAAAAAAAAAAAAAAAAAAAAACAAAAAAAAAAAAACAAAAAAAAAAAAAAAAAAAAAAAAAAAAA